>WIQG01000910.1:0-21554 GCA_014925785.1 Mycena galopus ATCC 62051
ATCTTGGCGTGCGGCCTTCCCCGCTCGACGGGGCTTTGGGCGGATAGACTATGTGCGTCGCAGAAATCCTTTACTCTTCCCTCGGATTATGACGTTTGATTTTGGATTGGCAGAGCTTCCATCTTGTTTCATGTACGAAATCAATATATCAAACGAGGTACGAGGAACGCCTGTCAAGACTCAAGAGAGACAACGAAATCAGCGCCATACATGGACTCCTTTCGAACCAGGTAAGACTCTGTTCATCTCACCTTGAGTTACCAGCTATTAAGTGCCATCCCCGTACCCGATTGACACGGCTCCAAGGGCGCTGTTTGCGGACAAACTACACGCTCTCTTCCTCTTGCGCGCCGTGAATCGGCGCATGAGGGAAATTTGAACGTGGCTGTGTATCATGATCTGCTTTCTACACGGCCGCACCATTAACTTAGCGAATTATTAAGTTTCAGACAGGTTACGGATACACAATGTTTATCTTACTGAAATCGGCGATGGAGACCGGTCAAGAATTATTAAGAAAGGAGAATCGTAAGATTTTCTTAAGAGGTGATGTGCCCCTTTTGGACATGTCGCCGGCTGGCAGTGGGGCTTCCGGCGCGTTTCATATCAGATTTAGGTCGATTTCACGCCACCATTCAGCTCCTGGGACACTCAAAGCAAGAGAAGAAGAATGTATTTGAAGCCATCGATAAAGGAAGTGACTAAAACTACGCCTAATGCTGCTGAAGCAGCTGGAGAACCCGCGACGACATTAGTGTCGGCTCGAGCCGCCACCCAGTGAGTTCAGTGGTGGGAGGGTAATGCCTGCAACAAAGATATAAGATTCCAGATCTCGGTGTCAATGAACACATACCTGAGGATGAGGCCATATTGCTGAATGTGAACATCCTGGGGTTTGTAGATGTCGTGGAGCTCCCGAACGTGAACGGCGTGGGGGTGGCCATAAGCTGGTCAAGCCCAGCTGAACCAAAATTAATTCGAGACGCTTCTGACAACGATAGGGCAACTTACAGGGCAGTGAACGCGCACCGGATTTCCCGGAAGAGACGGGGTGTCGGTGTTGCCTGCATTACTGGACGCCAAAGGTCGCCGGGAACCCGCTGCCCCCTCGCGCAATGCTCCAGACAGCCGGCCGCCGACAGGAGATGACGCGGCGCCAGTGAGAGCGGCGGCGGCAGCGCTTTTGTCACCCACGACGAGGGATAAACGATCAGAAGGGAAGAGCACGAGCTCCTCCTTCACGCAATCACAATAAAGCTGAAAAGATAATGGTCAGCAGAAAGGAAACCAATACAAAAAAAAACACGCACTTGCTCCACCCGTCACACTGGAGGTCAGACGACCCATACATCTTGTTGCGCGCCTTCCAAAGCTGGGTGATTTGGCGCCAGAAGTGCTCAATTCTCTTGCCGTCACTGTTCTGGGAAACGACCGCGCCAGTATGGTTCCGCTTCGCCGGCACTGTCGAAATCCCGATCGGAAATTCGAGTTCGTCGTCGTTGGTGTCGTTGTTATCAGAGCTGACAACGAACCGAAGTTCGGCGTGCTGCCGAATGAAGTAGCGCTGGTATACAGGTGTAAGTCAAGCAAAAAGAAGAGCAGAGGAGGAAAAACTCACGATGATTACAACCCAAATAGCATGCTTGGGTCTTACATGTTTGGCGTCCCCGAGGCACTTCCTGCTGAGAGAGGTGGCCAGTTCGGTGACACTTATCCCTTGATTATTCTTCTCCACGGCAGGGAGGGAATTGACGAGCTTGCAAAGGAACATCAGCTTACACAAGGGGGGGGGGAATCACATACAGTGCGACGGAGCCAGGTTTTGGTATTGGACGCAGCGAGGCCAACCTTGGCAATGAGTAGCTTGTGGTGAGCCCTGGTTTTGTCCTCAAAGATCATGGAGAGGCCGTTGGCGTCAGTGTGCTTCTCGAGGTATGGCTGGAAAGCGTTGATCAGGCATTAGATATTGGAATACAAATCAATACACGCACCACAACTTCCGCCTTGAAATCCTCGTTGCTAAATTCGAAGCGACGTCCGGTGTAGAAAACCACCTTGCAGGCCGCCGTTATCTCGGACTGAAAACCATCTAAGTTCGAACAATTGTGGCTTTGATATGACTTACCATTTGCTCCTTAGTGATCCTGGCGTTGTCGGAGAGAGACTTGTAGATTTTTGTTGCGACCTCGTGGATCGTCGAACAAAGGGACTGGGTTTCGAGAAGCGTCTGCTGATTGCTCAGTGCCGTCGCCTGTTGGATAAGGGCCACCTTGAGCTGTAAAGGAGGCAGCGCGCGCGCAACCTACAATCCGTTTATAAGCCGCACAAAGAAAAAGAAATAAAAAGAATCTTACATCGAGGAAGGAATGAAGATCGCTGCGCAACTCGATGTCGAGCTTATAATTGTGTGCGAGGAGATCAGCAAACACGGTGAGCTCGGGAGTCTTCGGAATGGGAGTCCGAGGAGGGCTCAAAGTTGTAGTCGTCATGCGCGATGTCGTAGGCATGGCCATAGCGGCGGCCGCCCTGAGATTGGTGGTCTGCAAAATTCGGGGTAGAGTTCATCGAGAGTGGATTGGTTGGAGAGAGCAAGACATACTCACCTTTTATACTCCTTCACCGTCTCAGGTCGCCGTCGTTTGCCCACAGAGTGTGAAAATCGAGAGCCCGAATGGAGGTGGAATCCGTCATGAGGCCTGCAGCACTGGAGTTTGCCGCCTCTCCATTCCAACAACATTGCCGATCATGGCGAGCTGAGCAGGGTCGAGGACGCCAGCGCGACGACGTGGTGGTTGAGAGCAAAAAGATGACAGTCACAGTCACCAAACAGTAACACCTCCCGGAAAATTCCGAGGACTTACCCGAGTGGAACAGAATTTCGTCGGGCCAATAGCTCAAAGCTGCTTCCTCCAAAAAATAAGAAAAATATTCAACTGAACTATATTACACTGCAAGGAAAATAATTTTGTGAAATGACTCTACACCCATTCAACCTGGACCCGTACACCAGTTCAAGCGAGACCGGTGACTTGACCATCATTCGTGCCGACTGAATGGCGGTGAACCTCCATTCGGAACTTGAAAATGACCCCAGCAACATCACAACCACCCGCAAATTTCGGACAATAATAGTTTAGCTTGCAGCCGAGAGTAAATTTATCAGTGAGACTGAAAGGATGACACAAAGGTGTTTGAGAAATGAAATGCTCGCGGCGTGGGGCTGGAAAATCCGGGGTTATTTTGTGTTTCATGCGGAGGTGCCCGAACACCTGGGCAGAGCTTTGTTGGAGAGAATTTGATTGACCCATTGAAGAAGATGGCAAGGCCAATCGAGATCTCTTTTGGGCAGGCTCCAAATCTGCAGTTAAATTATCTGGTTCTGCGACCTCATCGTCACCAGTTTCAGCAGATTTTTTCTGCTTTTGCCGTTCAGAATGCATCTTCTCAGCAGCCATTTGGACAATAATTGCCGTGTCCAATGTGCTTGGCTGCCAGCGAAAGGTGTCAAGAGCCGCTGCATCCCGCATTTGGGCTGTGTTGATAATAAGATCAGAACTTGAAATATGTTGGACAGCCAAAGAGCGCTCGGAGGTTTCTTCTCGTTCATTCAAAATAACACGAGATCGGGTGCTCTGACAGTGGTTATCTGCACAGTTGTGTTGAATATTGACAGTGCATTTGACATCCTGTCTGGGTTGTTAGCACGGGTTTTTTGTTTGAACCTTACGGATATGTTCACCTTTATCTCGACTTGACAATATTCATTGGGAATTGGTTCCAATCGGCGCATTTTGTAAATGTTGTGAACTTCACCAATAATTGTACGGGAAAGAAGGAGAGAATCAGCCTTCCCGGCTTGCTGTGCTGTTGACCCAGCAAACTGAAGAATTTCAGTGACACAACCGATGCGACTTATTGCTGAATGTCCTGTTGAATCAACCCATACGACCCAATCACCAACAGAGCAAGTATCACCATTAATTAAGGTAACTGCTGCTGGAGTGAAGACATGTGGAGTATTGGAACAAAGACCTGCAGCCGCAGATTTTGTTGCCGTCCATGCTCGGACTGGACCAATTTTTTCACAGAGACCTGGGGAGAGTTGGGCCTCACTGCTTGATTCCCATCCAAGTAGTTGAGATCAAAATGAATTTAGGCTCATAAATTGAAGTGGTGAGTTGCCTGCTTGAGTCCATTTGCAACGCTTCAATTCTTCCAAAGAAATATGCATCCAGGGAGATTCTGAAGGTGGTTTTGGAGAGGAATTTTTAGGCTGTGGTTCAGAGGATCGATTTTTGGGCAATGGCACCTGAAAATCTCGATTTGAAGGAAAGAAACCTTGACTCAACAAATGTCGAACCCGATTCCCTCTGGCCATTCTGGTTGCAATATCCAGAGATGGTGCATGCCTGTTGCTGTGTACACTAGCCGATCGTATAATGGCGTTGAAAGACTCGAACCCTTCAGTAGCAAAAAGCATTGCGGGTCCAAATCGCCTGACGTGGGC
The DNA here is from genome assembly GCA_014925785.1 of Mycena galopus ATCC 62051. Classification (NCBI taxonomy): domain Eukaryota; kingdom Fungi; phylum Basidiomycota; class Agaricomycetes; order Agaricales; family Mycenaceae; genus Mycena; species Mycena galopus. The sequence continues at coordinate 4,508 of WIQG01000910.1, forward strand.
AGGAAGATGAAGGATGACATGGAATTTGGGCTTATTAAACCACTGCAATGTTACGCCACAGGTGCAGTCCAGGAAATGTTTGATAGCAGAATCAAGCTGCACCTGGAACTCTGTTAGTTTCTCAACAAGTTTTGATGGGTGAACAACAAACAATATATTTATCCACATCAGGAATTTCAGGCTGCCAAACGAGAGTCACAACAGCACTCAAGGATGTCCAAAGCTCTATATATGAGTCTGGAAGAAGTCCTTGCAGCACAAATGGGGCAGCCTGAACAATGATACGAAAATCGCGGCCAGTAAGGGATCCAGCATAATTTACTAGAGTCGGACCAGCAAGTGACGAGACTCCAAGACCAGAAACATTGAAAGATGATAATCGAGAAATTAATGTTTCCTTATCAGATTTCTTGACCCGGGAAATGGCATCTCTCCAGAAATATTTCACAAAGCCAAGGAGAATGACATGGAGGATTTCAACTGGAGTGTCCTGGTGTGGATCCAAATCTTAGAACAAGGAATCAGTGGGACAACGGGTTTTGCACAAAATGCTGACCTTTTATTCTCCAGACTGGACTTGTTATGTCTTTTGGAAATGTGCTCATGAGACTATTGACATCTACCTGTTTAGCTACTCTTGTCCGGCCCTTCTTGGAAGCAATAGCAAATATCCGATCCAGAAAAGCACCTTGGAAGGTATCCTTGATTCCTGAAGCTGTCTTTTGACGTTTGAAAGCAGCTTGACCACCAACTTTTGATGCAGTTGTAAATTGAGAACGCAATTCCTCACAGGTTTCTTGGCGTGTCCGAGGTCTCTGCCGCTGGAAAGCAGAGTTGTATTTAGCGGGCACAGTCAGAAATAATCTCACTTACTGTCAGGAACTGGGTGATCCGACTAATCATTTCATTCACAGATTCATCTTTTTTCTTTGTCTTCTTCTTCTTCTTCCCGGGCTGCTCACTTGCAGTGCTAGACACAGAGGATGCATCACTTCCTGCATCATCCTCATTCTCCTCCTCAGGTTCTCCCTTGACATGGCAGACTCGACAGAAGTATTTGCCTCTGAATCCAATATGGCAGGCAAATTCACTTTGCATGGGATTGTCCCCAAGCATTGCCAGAACAGATGGAATCACAAGAACTAGCTCCTGGTATTCGGCATCCCAAGCCCAAATTCCACGCTTCTGACACTCTCTGCAATATGAATTAGAAAACATTGAATGGCACAGAACATAAAAGCACATACTCAAGTTGTTCAACAATCCCATCCAGCATTTCGAGTGGTGGTGCAACATTGGATGTTGAGAGAAAGTGGATATTAGATTCACGATGAACAAATTTCCGAGGCAGACCAGCAGCAGTGAAAAGGAAGGAGTTGTGCTTGTTCCACTTCTTTGAAGTATTGCCAGATGTGTCATCACAGTAAAGCCAGACCGGAAATGCAAGGACCCGCTGACCAGCACTCAGTTTTCTCCATCTGTTCCCTTCAGCAGGAGTTGTCAGTGTCCATTTGGCTAGTTTTCCGTTGCGCTGGATCCCTGAAAATATGAGATGTAGATTGGTCAAGAACACTGAGTGCACCCATAACATACCTGTGATGATTCTGGGATCTGTTTTTTTGCGATTGAAAAAACTTTGGACCAGAAGAGGAAAGGAGACTACAAGGTCAGACTCGCAAACTTCAAACTCTGTGTCTCCTTCAATGACCCATCCAGAATTAAGATTTGAGTCCAAATTTTCCCGCATTTCCCAGGCTCGAGCAAAGGTCTTGCCTCCCCGTTTGAACCATCGGATAGGCATACATATAACACCATTCGAGAGCAAAGTTGGCTCATGAATATAGAAATCCTGCTTGTGAATTCTGATCATCGGTGTTGTTAAGTCAGAATCAAGTTCATCCAGCCACCGGCTAGCCTGCCAAGCCTGAGAAAGGGAAGGACCTGAATCTTCAGGGAAAAAATGGAGATTTGTGCGTGTGGTCGGATTAGCCATTTCCTAAAACTGAGTTAGTTAATCCCCAGAATTCTTGTCAAAGTGAGTCATCACCTGAGCAATTATAGCAGCCAAATCATTCACATAGTATATGTGTCCCAATTTCCCTGAGTACCGAATACTTTGAATTCCGCACATTTTTTGAAGGGCCCTGTCAATATCATCCATAATACGATCTGATGGTAGATCCTTGAGACCAAGTGCAAGCATTGCCCAATGAATGGTTTGAAAATGAACAGCGCGGGATATGTCGCAATATGTCAAGGACACACATCTGTGGACAATCAATTAATAGGCAACAATGGATGGGTTGAGGAATTATACTTCTTTATCTGGCCAGGGAAACCATGGGGACTCAGTAGCCTCTGGATCAACTTGGCGGTTCTGTCGACCAGCAACATATGGTACCTCCGAGTCTTGGAGAGGCACAAATGTCAGCAGACCTTATTACAAATTCAAGAACTCACCACTCTCAGACTGCGAAGAATTGTTGAGTTGACTACGCTCCTCAAAATCATCATCAGAGTCGGGATCCCAGTTCCCATCTAGATATTCTGCAAGATTCTGGGCCAATTGTGTACTCATGCGAACTTCATGTGACTCTCCAAGGTGTGTATCATAGTCTGCAGTGCTCCAATCTACAACACCTGTACTGGGATCAACATAGTCATATTGAGATCTTGGTGGCTGCGGATGAGATTGAATTTGGGCTAGTGTCCGACCAAGAGCACCTCGGACGTGCTGTCGAGGAACACGAGCATGAAATGTGGCTGTTTGTGATGGTGGAGACTCGGATTGTGAATGTGAACCTGAAGGAGCATTTCTCTGGTTCACATCATACCGTTCTAGATTTTCTACATGCTTGGGTCCAGATTCATGCTTCTTGATACATTTTGTTTCCTGTGGTTCATGAAATGGACAGACTTGACATTGCCATTGGCCATGGGATATCAAGTGCCAGACTATAAAAACAGGTTAACCCTTCTCCATGAGAAAAATAAACAATGAACCATCTGGGCGTGCTCCAGGGAAATCCCCAGTTGCGGGGGAAAATTGTGTGAATTTGGCAGGGTTCTTGGTTGAAGTGGAGCCTTATCATGAAAGTCAGCAAGTCAGAATTCTCTCTTAACAAAGGCGAACCAGAGTTTGATGATCCTCCGAGGACTGAGTACCGCACATGTACAACTGAGAGGTCACCAATTCCGACATCTTGGAGTTTGTCTGTCAATGATAGCGAGCTGAATTTATATGAAGGGAATAATATATTGTGCTTGTCACGCGACAGATCAGCAATCAGATGTCGACGTTTCATCTCATGCACAATATCATTGACTGTGCTTCCCGAGGCCATTTCTACGAAATGCTTGTGAGAAAAATGCTTTACAATATCAACAGCAGAAAGACCATACCCAAGGTTTCAGGCTTTGGGAATGGGCCTAGGACTGTAATCCGGTATTTCTTTGTTTCTGTAGCTCCGGGTGGACCAGACAGGACAACTGGGGTGTGAATTGAAGACTTCATTTGTGTATTGCGTGCAGCTGTGACTTCTCTGTTAGATTCCATTCAAAATTTCTGGGATATAATATACCAAGGAGTGCTATGAATAACCCTACAAAGTCTAAAAGGAAAAGGATCGCTGTGATAATTGCTGTCGGCGAGATCCCAGTTTTGGCTAATGTATGTCCCCAAATAGCTGAAAGAAAGCACAACAAGACTGCAATAGACCCGAGCCAGTAGTTACACAGCAAGGATGTGTTTAGAAATGCGTGCTTTCTGCCTAGAAACCTGTGCCGTCTCCATTGATGGACAGTGCGCTGCTTGAGCACAGCGGCCCGCCGGAGAATAGGGGTCTGTAAAAGCTTGGGCAAAGGCTTGGTGCCCACCAAAGGCTGAGTTTTGCTATGTAGGTGCATTTTCTCCTGTAATAGCGGTGGTAGAGAGAACATGAGCCACTTCAAAAAGCCTTGCACAAACCTCGAGGCACGATTGAATGATCTAAGATTATTGATCAATCTGCTCCTTTAGGAAGTCGGTTACTTCCATTGCCGTGCCGGTGTGTTAAGATTCCGCAAGTCGTTCTTACGACATGACATATCTCAGGGTATCCGTAACAAATGTCTTAACGACGTCCTAAGAAAATGATTCTTAGTTCTACCATAAGAATAAATTATTAGAAACGTAAGAATTCATCGGACGGAACCACTAAATGATCTGATTTTACGGATTCACAAGATTTCCGTTTGGCCGTGTATCTGTTGTCATTCAAGCTAGTGTTGCTGCGGCTCGGCTATGGCTGGCTCGGCTCGGCTTACGACAGGAGCCGTCTAAAATAGCTCGGCTCAGCTCAGGGCCGGCTGACTCCGGCTCAGCTTCAGCTTCAGCTCGAGCCGCAGCTTAGCCTCAATTCTAGAGAGAGTGTCTTCTGAGGCCCAAACAGCCTTTTACATGGTCAGCAAGACTGTTTTAGGTGTCACCTATCTAACCCTGATCACACTTGAGTGCTTGGGAAGTTGTCAACGTGGTTGCATCTTGTCCGTCGCTGTCAACAACGAGCACGTGGTTTGACAGTTGTGAGAAGACTTACGGAATTTTCCATGCCTCCCGCGCTTTTTGGGTCGAAATGGTTACAGTGAGACGGTGTACGACGTTGGACAAGGGTGTATTGAACCTCTACTCACACATCTGAGCACTGAAAACAAGGTTTATTTAAAGTGGTCTGAGCCGTGGCTCAAGCTGGAGCCGAGCCGGAGCCAGCCAAAGCCGATGTTGAGCTGCAACAAGCCGTAGGTCCAAATACTTTCAGATTGGAAGAACAATCATTCTGGTACATTTTTCGAGCATTTCGGAAGGTTTCTGAGGTCGGCTTGAATCACCTAATTTTATGGCTTGGCTTCGACGGCTAGCCGAGCCGAGCCGAGCCGCGGCAACACTAAATTCAAGCCGTGGAAATACCGCAGTCTGTAAGATCTTTGGTCGACAAGAGCAACCGAGATGCGGGGTCCTTCTTCTGAGCCATTATCCTCCTCCATGGTGCCGAGTCTTCCGCTTACTTCATATTCAGGCTCGCCCTCAAAACCTATATAACCCCCCGCTTCCAAGGAGCTCCACCGATGAGGACCTTATTTCGTTTGAACTCCTGACCAGTCATCTTAATTCCACCCAATTCTCGAAACTGGCTATTGGTTTTCCTTTCCGCAACACTGCGTTCGGCGCAGCCTTGACTGGGATCAATGGCAAGCAAAGATTGTTCCCTTGTCGTTCACCTAGGAACGGTGGCGTTGCACGAGGGCAGGTGATGTGTATCGAAGGAGGGACCGATGGACGGAGAGGATCTGCAACGCCTAGGAAACGTGGAAAGGAAATTGCGTTATTCTTGGCTTGATTTCAGATCGAGCCCTTTTCGCGTCCTCATTAGTCGCCATTTGCCCCTGATCGACCTCTACAGTCAGACTGCATTTAAGTGCAGTCAACAGTGGAGGTTACCATGGATTTAGCGCAGCTCATCCGCCCTCCACTACTTAACAAGATGTACCTCTCATCTTGAGTCTTGACCACCCACACCTTGCCATCATGCCTCAAAGGCGTGTTAGGTTCTCCTCCACCGCTACAATTCACACACTGCCTCCCTTGCTCACGAGATCCTCATCGTCCTCCTCATCGGGATCCTGCGGTCCTTCAACGCCGCCTCCCCTGCCGTATGTGGGCCTCCCCAGCCCAAAATCATTTCCGCGGCGAGGCTCGAGCTGCCATAGTAGCAGCGATCTGCCGCCAGCGAAATACATAGCAAACGACCTCATCGCCCTAACGGCGCCCCCAGCCCTGATCTACGACATCTCTCTTTCTCCTTCCACGATCGCAACCCATCGCAGCAGGCTCTCCTCTACGCGCCTCTCCGAGCCCGCCGTCTACCCTCCACTCCGACTCATCTCTCTCGTTACGCCCTATTTACCATGGGCGCTAGCAATACCCGCCACCAACGTCAAATACGTCACGATCTCTGACGTGCTCACCGTGATCTATCATGCTCTCCGTGTGAATGCTACCGCGGGCGAGTTCGCGGCACTGGGTACGGAGGAGCTTATGCGCCGCGTAACGGTAGCGTATAAGCGGCGCTATGAACGATTGAGTGGGCGGTCTGGGTATGCGCAAGAAAAGGCTGAAGGGGTGAAACGGATAGACTTTCTCTTAGGATACACACAGTTCTGCGGTATCGCCCCGGTAGTGGGACAACCAGGGGTTTGGCAACTGGGGACGTCGTGACCCTGACTGAATACTTGTTGACGTGTTCTATTGTATGGCATCTCTCGTGCACAAAGTAACTTTGTAACATATTTCCTGTATTAAGTATTATACGTGCCCAGAATAATCTCCCTGTAGAAATACATTTTTTGGTGGCGTCGATGAATTGCAGGGTAGTTGTTTAAGAACTGCAAATTTTGGAGCGCGTAGGTTGACTTAAATGTCAGACGGACTTTCCTCTTTCAATGAACAGCCGGATTTAAGACCAATGTGAAAGTTCCGCCATGACCACCCTTTTGGCGCCCTTTGGAGGCAGGGGCGGCACCTTTAACCAGACAGCGTTGAAAATAACGGTCTAAGTGACATCGCCGAGATCCCCGAACTCCTCGCCACCTGTTGGATAACTTGTTGGATGAGGCCACCGCATTGCGTGGCGTGACTCGTACTTAACGGGTTTTTTTGTTATTTACCAGCTCAATGTTACTAAGGTCCTCTGTAAGTACTCTAGAGCAAATCCGCGGGTCCCATTGTCTCCACATTGCTTAAATCAGAGTCACTTTCTATAGTCATTGTAAGTTCTATGACATTGTGTGTGTTGTGGCCACAACCACTGCGAAAAATAATGGCCGTCAATATCCTCAGATCACCGGAGAAATCCGCCGGATCGCAGCATGCTAATTGATCTCCGTCATCAAAGATCAGAATATTCGGCATGCCATCATGCCGAACCTTTCTCCGCTTCTTCGGCCTCGTGGCTCGGCGCTTATTTCCTCTCTTGCTTCCCGCCACCATCCGCATACCAAGTCTGTTTCAATTGTACCCTGAAACTATGCGAGTGCGACTAGAATAGTCTCATGACCTCTTTGCTGTGAGATATATAGATAGATCTTCTTGAGGTGCGTGCCTATTCCGATTCAAATTTAGTTTGTCTATTTCATTTTAAATTTGTTCTTTACTTCCTGAACACACAATCATTCTTGCGCACCATGTTCTCCACGCCACTGCCAGTGTGGATCCGTGCCTTGCCTCTCTTCGCATCGTCCTTGTCCCTGGTGGCCGTCTTCTCGCTGTTGAGCTCAATGGAACCGCGTGGGTAGAACGGCCAGGGAGAGTGTGGCTGGACTGCATTTTTGGGTCCTTCGCTGAATGGCTTGGCTTCACCGACAAACGGAATCACTGCGCCCTGTCGCTGGGAAACACACCTTGAGAGAGCGAAGTTCAATAATGTTCAAACTTGCGTGGAGAGCGGTGGGATCGACATGAATTTTTCTTCGTAGCGCAGAGATCTATGTCGTCCTCCTCCACCTCCGAACTCCACACCGTCGACCCTCGACGCATATATTCGTACGAGTTTGGCAAAGAGATTGAGTTGCAGACATGACTGCGGAATCTCAATGCAGCTGCCCTGAACACTGTTTATGTGGTGGCGAGGCGGGGACAAGATGGAGATGCTGCGCTCGGCTTGTGTGCCGCACTCAGGCCGGAGCAACCGCTATGGGCCATCTGACTCGCTATATTTGAATCTTCGGTCAAGTATTCGAATCCAGTTGTACATCTCGCCGGACAGACAAACCTATTCAACAGCGGGGAAAGCATGATATCATTCGACCATTGTGGTGCTGTACACGTTCCCCGTGTTGCACTGATTCCTCCCCCTCCATCCGATGGTTCTGGTGACGATTCAACCCACATCACTGTTCACGTCCTCCACTGGGCTGAAGTGGTTGGGCTATATGACGGCTTCTTAGCTCAGGTCGCTGAGAGCCGGCATCCAAACCTGACCATTGGCACGTATTTTGGCGGGATCGCGGCTCCATCGTCCGCCGAATTTATTAGGGTTTCAGTCAACCATTTGATCCCAGCCAACAATGATTCCGATGGAGACTTTGCGGCTGAACTTGTTGGCACTCTCTTGATATAGTTCGTTCCACTCCCGTCGTCTGGTCACCCACTCCGTATGGCCGTTGCCATTGGGAACCGTGTCCTGTCCCAAATGCTGACTCAACATGTGTCGAGTGTGACTGGAATACAAGTAATTCACACAGAAATCGGGGATTGCGCTCTATTTGAGCGGTTCGACATTCTGGTCACTGATTCAGTGACATACACTCAGCAACCGCACTTGCGTTGGTGGATTCCGCGCTCCGGGAAGATTTTCTAGTGGGATGTCCTTCTAAGTGATGCCATTCACACTGATCCATCGTACATTCAATGTACCCTTTCGCCAACTGAACCTTTTCTGCCGCCCTCATGCCACTACCGGGGTCTTGTACCGCTCTCCCGTTCCGAGGCGACCGTACTTATGTGCTGCTCGGTGGAATTGGGGGACTCGGAATCGACCTTGCTGTGTGGATGTAACTCCATTTATTTATTTTGTACCGCAGCGAACGCTGAAACATTGTAACATGGGGCATGAAATCTTGTTCTGACTTCGCGCCTGGGACTGGAATCCCTGGATCCGCATCATGATGCACTTACGACAGTCAAAGTCGAGTATTTGAAGAGCCTGGAGGACCTCCATATCCGCTTTGAGAAGGGTGATGCCACAGACTTTGATCAGATGAAAATTCTGCTTCACGGCCTCCCGCTGCCCATCGCCGGGTGCTTCCATCTGACTCTGGTTCTTTCGTAAACCTCAAGCCCCTAGATCGCAGTTTGGAAGACTTGCCTATCTTGCCTACCTACCGGACGATTCAAATCCAGGCAAGTCCCCATCCGTTTTGTGTTCCAAACGTCATTGATAATGTTGTGATTTTTCAGACGCCTCCAATTCCTTTAGAGATTCAAAGCTCATTGCAGTCTCGGCTCGATTGCTAATCTTACCGAACTTCCCATCGCTCGTCTCCCATGCCTAGATCGGTCTACCAAAAATTCATCCCAGAACGTCCTCAGCATGTCCAAGGACAATCGCATATCCTGGGACGAGCCCCCGGATTTCTGGGCTGGAAAACAGACGACCGTCCTCCTCAGAATCCCTCTCAGTGTTTGAGGGACACTGACATAAAACGCCCACCACCACAAACCCGCCGAAACTGGTTGTGGCGTGTTTCATGCTGGCCTGAGCAGCCTTTGGACCGTCCCTCATCCCCAAGGCGCAGAAGGAACTCGACACTATAGTCAGTCCCGGATGCCGACGTTCGACGACTGCAACAACTTTCCGTTCATCCGCGCGGTTGTGAATGCAATTTTAATTGCGTTGCGACATGCTCATGACGAGATGCTACATCATGTCACAGCCAACACGTTTCACACTCTGCGACACAAAATCCGGAAAATATGGCAAAATGCAGCTTGTGCTTTGTAAGTACATATCATTAGATGCTTCGTTTGAAATATCACGACGGCCTATCAATAAATAAATATCTTCGAAGCTTCACAAAAAAGTGTGTTTTGGAACTACTTGGACCCTCCTGAACTCACTCATTTCTAGATGGATTCCTTCGAGCCCAGTCATAGAGTTGTCCGTATAATAATGATCTAAAATAGTTTCCAGTTTACCCCGAACGTACAAGGCCGCATTGAGACGGTAGAAAGCGAAGATCAGAAATGCTTAGAAAATGAAGCTTGGAATGTGACATCACACTGACAGTGACAAACGTGTCCGGGCCTTTTGGAAACACGGAACACCAGCAGCAGATATCCGAGGAAGCTAAAACAAAGTTCAATGATGAAGAAATGCCGCAGGGAGAACAGAATTTTTACACCGAAAATTTTGAACAACTGAGAATAAAATCGGAATCCGTTACGTAAGAAAATACTCAGCCACCGTGACGGTGATTTAAGGTTCATTAGATTCATTTCTAATGAAAGAGTCGGGTTTGGATCACAGCCGCTATCGAGGCTTCAAAATTCTAATGAATCTAAGGCACAGCCACTATTTTCATTACAAACGGAAAATGTCGACCGTAAAAAAACGAGGTCGGAAGAATGATGGTCACGAGATATTCCTGGAACCTTTAGGTTACAGGTCTCTGCAAAGACTTTTTGGAAATGCTGTCCCGATATGGCAAATGAAAGTTTCCTTAAATGGGCATAACCCCATTCTGCTACCACACGTGCCATTTCATCCTCATCACTCAAAATGTTGCTTTTTTGCCGAACCTTTAGGTTTGGTTCTAACAGTATTTTTTTTGTAACTCTCTGCTTGCCTTAAAAGGTGATGTCACAGCCACCGCCACATAAAGCTCCAGATGTGCTTTCCTTGCTCGGTCGTTACCCATATATGTTAATTTGCTGTGCTTGGCCATATATGGTATTTTGCTGTGCTCGCTCTTTCGTTAATGGAAATGTGCCGTTCTTGTATCTCTGTTCCTTTGTTCTTCCTCCCTGTCTCCACCGATCACTGTGCCACCTTCCGTGTCCTATCCGTAGGCACCGCCTTGATCTGGTGCCTTTTGACCTGTCGCTTTCATGGTAATGTGCCGTGCTATTGCTGTACACTCTTGTTGGCATTCGTTTACGGGCCCGTTCTCTCGAGTGTTGAATCCGCTTTCTGAAAGAAAGATGCAAAATCTGGACGTCGCTTTGCTTTCCTTACTTTCAATCTGCTTGTCTTGAAATCGTGTTCTTCAAGTCTCAAGCGCGTGTTTATTCCGAGGCGTTTGCCTATTTGTTCTCCATCCTTCTGTGTCTTCTCCTCTTTGCGTTTACCCTTATTCCTCTCCGCATTTTTTTCTCTCTCTCTCTATCTGTCTATGTGGTGTGCTCTGGGCTCAGCTCGTCTCGCCCTGATGGTGAAAGATTACTTTCCCGATGCAGAATCCAAAGAAGACTTTTCCATCACAAAGTTTGATGTATCTTCCTCAATCCCGAGTCTTTTTCTTGCGGTTCAGCATATGGCCACCACTACAACAAAACATGAAGAACACTATTGTCTTTTGGGCCCTGGCCCTTTTGTACGCCATCTCTGCTGTCCTGCTCGCCCCGACTCAAATGCCCAGTGGATTTCCCACGGCCTGTCGTCGCTCCCTCCCCGACACCGCTCTTCAGACTCGGGTGTCAAGTAATCTACGACCTCGTCGACATCCTACAGCTGCGGCAGCCAAAAAATTTCTGTTGCTCCGACCTTGAGTTGGCTACCAGCCCCGACACAGAGACTATTCTCCACGGTCTTGGTATCTCCCAGGACAGCTGCAGCGCACAAATCACCATAAATTGTGTCCTGCTTCCGGTGATTCTTGGTATGTGCATTCCTTTTTATCCGTTATTTGAAACTTATTCTTGCATGCAGCACTTCAGGCACCTTGGCCCAATTGTTGCACCAACCTCACCGGGACAAGTGTTGGAATCGACTGCACAAAGGGTGCGTGATGTATTTCTTTGGATTTTCTCGTGCGTAATCATGTCTCCTCACAGTGACACTGTCGACCTTGTCTTCTTCTGTCCTATGTCGTCCTCGCACGCAAGTAGTTCTGCATGATCTTCTGCAGCCCGCTCGTCTTCTGCCCCTCCCAACTTGGCGTCGTCCAGTGCGCAGAGATCCTCATTGACTTCGCATACCAGTAGGCGCGGCGTTATCTTCTGTGTTCCACTCGTCCTCGTCCTCGGCGTCAGCTTCCATTACTAGCTCTTCATCGAGCGTACACACCTTGTCGGCATCTGCTTCACACAAGCAGTCCCGCATCTTCTGCGGCTCTGTCGTCCTCAGCATCTGCCTCCCATCCCAGCTCCCCGTCATCCAGCGCGCATCGCTCCTCATCCGTGATCGGCTCCACACTTACGTCCTCGGCGCACACAACGACCTCGTCTGCCACCTGCACCAAGACGATAATGAGAACAAAGGACCTGGGGAACATGACTCTAAGTGCACGGAGTTAACCATGCACCGTGTTCATCCGCGACAGGTTGCTGCCTAAGGGTGCCCCTCCCTTTTGTATCCACCTTCACTTGCAAATCTGGGGTCTTATGTTCAATACTTACTTGTGCGCTACACACTAAAACTGCAATTGTTCTATAAGACCGTCTCGTGCAATAAATTATTTCGAAACATCCTTGCCTTCAAACTTGAACATTTTTTTTTGTCATAGGGCGCACCCTCAAGGAGACGGCAATCATACTGGTGCATGTCATGCTGTTATTCTCATTTTCATTGCCTTAGATGGCCGCTTCTCGGTGCTCCAAGTGTGGCAATTTTCCCCTCGGTCCACTGAATGCATTTGATATATCTGTTGGACAGAATACGGTGTTACAACCTCTTGAACAGTGACGAGCCACCCGATGACTCGGAATCCACTTTTTATTCACTCGGTTGTATCGGACGCCGATGCGCAGTTGGCATGTCTCGACGATGAGATATTGAAAATACTAGAGCACCTCCAGCAGCTGTCCACCTTCCAGATACAGAAGAAAGCAATGATTGCCGAGGTTTCTTGAGAAGGAGCCGCACCGGGTGTTCGCTATTGCGTACCACCGAGGATTGGAGACAATGGCCAGAGCGGCGGCTATGAAACGCTGAAAATGCCCCGCTAAGCCCTTGATCTTTTGGTGCCGGAATTCAAGTCTATCTTGGCGCACCAGCTTCGACAATTGGAGGACTTTTATTTCCGTTGCGGGCAGACGATCATGCTGGTCAGATAATTCACTGTCTGTGATTTGGATGACTATTACTGGTGTCCTGAATACCTCGACGACGTCCTGAGTGAAAATTACTAGGAAAATGTATGGCGGACTAGGAATGGCCAGTGCTGGCTGTGGTCCCGTCTTCAACAAACATATCCAGGAAGTCAGACTCGCAAAATGGTTTAGGGACCTCTTAGCGGCCGTGGCGGACGCCGTGGCTCGTTACGGAAGGCTGCGGATGCGGCGGTCAAGGACGCTAACAAGAACTGGAGACTAAAACAACACACGAGGGCGACCTCTTAGAAATGGTGCACAAAGTTAGTTACACAACTCTAGTATAGGACTACTACTTATTAGTATCTCGTACATATCAAGACTCTATATTGAATAATGTTGTACAAGTATTATGAGAAGAGCTTTTGAGTCAAAGCCCAATAGTGACCAAAAAAGTTGAAAAAACCGAGGTTCGGCACCTGCCGCTTGCGGCCTTACCCCCCTCATCAAAATCCTGTCCCAAAATGGCAATATACCGTTTCCAAATCGGGACATTGTACGTAATGGTCCCAATGCATCAGCCGAAGCAAGTATGGTACTGCATGGTGGGGTGCCTCAGGTTCCAGGGGTGCCCGGAGGGCCATGTTGAATTATGAACGATTACTAAGTACTCGTAATTTCTGTTCATTTGTGATCAGGCTGCTTTTGAAACCAAACGATATCACGCCTTCTTAAGGATCCCGAAATTACAAAAATACTGGGAACCGTTCACCAAGATCTTGCAAATTGTTTGTTTAGTGTCGTAGACTCGTAGACTATCATTCTGGTGACAGCTTTAATGCATTTAACAACCAGGTCGTCAATGGATTTGAGCCTGCTTGAAGGCAAATGCGGCAATTATTCTAGACGGAATATCCCTTGATGACTACTTGCCCAGTATTCACCACGAAAATTCTGCCGTCAACCGCTCGCTCGTATCATAAAGCTCCTTCTGGAGGCGCTCATCCTGCGCGAAGCTTGACGGCATCCCAAAGGTCGCAGTAGGCACGAGATATGCGCCCTTATATTCTCTCGCTCCCACGCGACTTTCCTGCCAGCTGCCGCAAATGCGACGGTCATCGCACCCTGCTGTGGGGCTCCGAAGAAAAGCGGCGCAACGTAGCCTGCTAGCAACCGGCCGACGTAGGGTAGGGACGTCAAGAATGCATTCGACCCGTCGGTTTGAATTGCGCCCGGATGCAATGCAATACACGTTATGGGCACAGATTCTGCGTCAAGGCGCCTCTGGAGCTCCTTCACATGGAGGGTATTCGCGAGCTTCGTATTACCTGTGCAGCGGTGATTGAATCGCACAAACGAGGTCGGAGTGGTGTTGTGCGCTTACCATATGTTGTCAGAAGTTGGGTGGGGCTCTCGCCGTAGGTCTTGTTGAATGCCTCCTTCGTAGCGAATGTGTCAGGTTGGACGTCTGCGTGCACTATGGAAGAAAGCTAGGGCTGATGTCAGAACATGACTGGCAGAGGAACCCGTGACACACATTGACTATTTGTACGTCGGAATTGCGTTCTTCTGCAGTTTTCTTCAGCAGCGGGAGTAGTGTGCCGGTAAGGACGAAATGGCTGAAGTGGCTGCTCGGGCGGTTATTCAGCGCAGAAGAGGGGAACACATGCAACGAACTTGATGACCATTATATCCAGCAGTCCATCTTTGGTGAGCACCCGGGGGCCCACGGAGCCTCTGAGGGATAACATTTAGACTTTTCTTTTCCCGAAAAATGCAACTCACGCGGCGGCATTATTGACTGGAAATTTTGGTTGGCGCATGAGAACAAAAACGACACAAACCAACTAACCCAAAATATCCAGCCGACCCTCCTTGTTTAGAAAATCCTTTCCCGCAGCTCATGCATTGCGGGGATCTGAAAGGTCGAGCTTAAGCCAGTGGACGCTTCTATCATTGATATTTTCGGATTCGAGCTGCTTGATCGCCGCGAGAACGCGTCCTTCGTCTCGCGCAGCCATATAAACCTGATCACTCAATTATTGATCGGGTGGAATGAGCTGCCCGCAACATACCTTTGCACCTGCGCCTAGTAGCCCATCCGATACCTGTGCTATAGCGTCACCTCAACATTAGGGTGCCAAGGTCCACTGATTCATGAACTTGCTTTCCACCAGTTACAATCGCAACCTTGCCATGTAGATCGAGCAGATCTTCTTCGGTGATAGTTTTGCTTCCAAACATGCGGGAGAAAAGATGGATGAATGCAGCCGATCTGACCGCCATGCTATATATACGCTCAGCGGCTTGGTGAATCCCGCTCCACTTTTGCATTTCCGCCTCCACGTGAATTCCCAATGAGGAAAATGTTTTCGGCAGCTTCGGCAGCTCACTCACATTTGCCGAGATCCCGAGGCTCGAGCGCTTCTGTGGCAAACAAGCGCTAAACATCACGCCTCTCTTTCCTCCCACCGTCATCCTCCTTCTCTCCGCCCTCTCCCTACGCGATACGATGCCCTTCGGACCTCGCGTCAATATCAACGACCCCCGAACATTTCGGTGCCCCAAGTGCAAGTACCTTGTCGATCTCCAAATTTTAGCAGGATCCGATCCCATTCAGTGCTATCTCGGCGTGCGTGATGCTTGATTCTTTCTGATCTTAACTCATCCCGCCTTTGCAGTATTTTCGCAAGACCCACGAGCGAATATGGCACTATTTCGAACTTGGCGAGCTCCCGGATCCGTTGACTCCTTCGCTTGCCCAGCAAATATCTCGCGCGATCTCGTCTGTCCAGAGCGTCCCTCCTTCAGCGTCTCGTCGAACGAGATGCTTGGAGCGCAGCTGCTCCAAATCAAGAAATCTTGACTGCCGCCATGAAAGGTGCCGACAATGCTGTCTCGCGGCCGGTAGGGATTGTCGTGTACACCGTGCACCCAACGACAAGCTCTCACCCGAATTTCTCGCCCACCTGAGTGCAATCGCCGCGGACGTGCGTGCTCCCGTGGACCAGACCATACTCCAAGCCAATCTTTCTCTTCTTCATGACCGTCAGCGCGACGCGGCCTTCACCGCGTCCCTCCCATCCCTACCACCCTCACCAACCAAGTCACAGGACGATCGCCATCGTGAATACACCATGCGCATAGCCCGAGGCGTCTCCACCCCACGTCCGTCGCCTCCGCAGCCCGCCGCCTCCACCTCTCGTTCTCTGCTACCTGCTCCAGCACGCCGCATAATCTTGATTTACTGGGCGCACACCGGGCAGCAAGCCGCAATCTCTGTGGTCCAAGACTGCGCTGCGTGGGAGCGCACTTGGCCGGGGATCAAGCTCGACGACTTTGTGCAGCACCTCTCGTCCTCCAACACCATGTACGAATTCTACTCAGCTGAGTACAGGACCTGGATTAGTATTCCCCCCGCATACGTGCAGATCGTCCGCACGGACCAGCCGTTCCTGGTTCGGCGCATCGGTGTCCTTGACGGCGTAAACCACGACGGCTACATCCAGCGCCTACACACCTTCCTCGACCTCCCGTTACTTCCTCCATCCCCTCTGCGAACTCGCCCCGCATCGGCGACGACCCGCCGGCGTCCCAGGCCCCTCAAACTCATCGAGATCGAGGAGGACGACAACGAGGTCGAGGTTGTCGAGTTCCCCCGCAAGCGCGCCAAGGTCAAGATCAAAGACGCCGACGACGACGAGGTCCAGGTCGTTGGGCCCCCTGCAAGCGCGCCAAAGTCGTCACGATCGACGACGACGACGAGGTCGAGCTCGTCGAGTCATCCAGCAGGCGCCGCCGGCTGTCAGTATCCCCGACCCCCTCCCTCTCCCTCTCCATAAATACCAGCGACAGTACAGCTTCAATTCGTTCACTCTCCCCGTCCCCGGAATTTCCTACTATGCTCTATTCCTGCAAATGAATGATGATGGCCAATGTATCCTTTACCATAACTGTATTCCCTCACCTATAGTTTTGTACCTTCCCTATAGTCTTGTAGTCCTCCTGTCATGCAATAAAATGCTTCTCCTTGACTGAAATAATGACTGGAATTCCACGCGGCGCACCCTCGTGACCCCGCTGCACTTGGTTCTTGCTGCCACCGCCTTCCTCATTTCTTGTCATACACCCACCCGCCTTTCCTCAAACAATGAAGGAGTATCAGACGCGCTTTCGCCTAGACCGTTCCATGCAAGACATGGCAATATCTGCTCAGTCTCAGTCTCGGTCTCAGTCAACGTCTCACTTCATGTTTCGTGCTCA
>WIQG01000911.1:0-21488 GCA_014925785.1 Mycena galopus ATCC 62051
AAACAAGACCTTAGCGTGGCGCCTTTGCGTCACGTGCTCGACCCAAAACGCATAGCGTGCGCCATCACACGTGTTCGCTGCCCAAAACGGATAGGCGCCCAACAAGCACCCAAAAATAAAAACAAAAAACAGATAAAAAATGCCCGCCCCTACACATCATCTACCTCGCCGCCCATTAAAAGCTCCTTGTCGCTCTCCACAATCCCCATTTCCTCACCTGCGTCGCTATCCTCGGCTCCTACCCCACCATTGTTCCCCTCCTCCTCGTCGCTCCCCTCCATTCCACCCCTGCCAGGGGATCCACGATAGGATCTCGGTGCCGTTTCTTTCCCTCCCCGACTTCACAGCAGTCTCCGCCTCTTTTGCCCCTGTTGCTAAATTGCGGAAAAGTGCCTCCTGCTTCAAAGCATATGCAATCCTGCCTTCCATGGTCTCTGCATCCAGCAACCCCGCCAGTGCTGGTACCCTCTGCGCTCGATCCGCCCACTGATCTGCTTCGAAATTGAATGAAATAGGGAGGTGGCGGAACTCTTCTCTCAACAGCTGCACCTCCTCGGTCCACCTTCGAGAACGTGTGTAGGCCTTCGACCACTCGATCCCTTGAGCTGTGGGTTCTTGTCAGGAATATCCTTTTGTTAATAGGAGTCTCTTACCGTCCTCAAACACCGCATCAGTGCCCGTACTCCCCGCCAGCTTCCAAATCCACGAAATCTCCCTGCGGCTCTCTCCCCTCTTGCCTCTCGGATCATCCGCCTCCTCGCCCTCGTCCTCATTATCCTCCTCCTCTGCTGCCCAGGCTGGCACTTCCACCCCGTGATCCAGAAGTTCTTGAAGTTTTTTCCACCGCCTCTCCTTCGCTCGCTGCCGTTTCACCTCCTTCGCCGCCAAATCATCAGCATCCTCCATGCACCTGATATCCTCCCTCCCCAACCTCCGCACCCTACGAGCACCTTGTCATGCCCTGCAGCCGCAAACAGTACGCTCCATGCCGCCTGGTACTTTTCTGAGTGAACACGGATCTTGAGCTCGTTCTGATCTACAATCCTACGGGATTGAGTCGTCGGGCCTTGAGCTCGCGCGTGTAGAGACTTGTAATTCAAAAATCGCATCTTGATGATCAACTGGTGCCGAAGTTTCTCGAGGGATGCGCGACACTGAGCGTCTCGCATTAATAGCTCCATGTCGAACAGCCCTCGCATGCAGCCGCTGTCTGCCCGTTCTGCCTCAGACAACGCCAATGGCAGAAACAGGGGCTCATTTTCGGGCTGTTCGTCTTCCGGCACCACCCTTTTCTCCAGCACCACAATTGCCGCCGGGGAGTACATCGCTTGTAGCTTCCGAAGACGGGCGATTCAACGCAACAGGGCCGTGCACAGCGCCGACATGTCGATTTGTTGCGCTGTGGTCTTCGCCTTCTTGAGTTCCGCCTGTGCACGAACCGCACGTCTGATTCAAGAGTCAGAAACCCCGTGCAACATAAAGGGCTCAAGAACGCACTGTTGCTCCTCCACCTCTAAACATTCCGTCATGAACCCGCTCGGGGTGACCTTGTGTTTTGCCGGCGCTCCTCTTTTCGCCGCCTCCTCCTCTTCCTTCTCGAATTGAAGGCGCACTTCAGCCTCTGTCAACCCTACCCATAAATCAGCTATAATCTGAGGGTTCCGGGCGCACCCATACCTACGAAAACCACCTCGTAAGGATTCTTGTAATTCTTCGGGTCTCTCTCATAGTCGTGGACGATCTTCTTCCAGACGTCAACCCGGTCTCGTTGCTGCTCGGAGAAGGCCGTGAGTGCATCCCTGTGCAAAACCTCCTGCTCGAGCGCCGTGTCCAGTCGGCGCCGAAGAGAGGTCGCTAATTTGCCTACGGTCAGTCTTGAAAATCCCGCTAGCTATCAAACGCACCCAAATTAATTTTTTTCTGCCAGTTCCAATGTCCCCAATGATCGTCCACTGTGTCATGGCGCGCGCCCGGCCCCATAATCCGTGTACTGCTTGCAATTCCTCCGATGTTGGCCCACGGACCCTCAATTCCTTCACCGTCCGTCTGGCCGCTCCCAGGGATCAAGTTCAAGGAATATAAGATTAAGCAAGCCAACAAGTGCGCGTGGATGTGCATTTTGGGGATTACAAACACAATCAGCGGCATAATGAGGACAGCGCGCACGAGGGGCGGCAGCAGCAACAACCGCTCCATCAGGTAAATCCACCACTGGCACACAATATCATAGGAAACCTTCTTGGGTAGATTGGGGTGGGGATGGTGTCGCAAAATTGACCCAAAAATGTAATCCATGTTTGCGTATCTAGCCCAATCTGTCAGTAGTTATTCAATACTTATTCATAAGCACGAACCTTTCGCCCTTCTGCAAATCCCTGACCCCGCGCGCACAAACACCCATCCCTACCCCCGTTGTGCTATAGCCCTTCGAGAACTTCGTATTTGCGTAGTCCAAGGCGGCAAGACCACTGCAAGTACTCATCACCTATGGCTCCCAGGAAACCCTTCCAGTTAGAATGAGGTATAGCGCGCTAAACCTCATTCTAGGTTGAAAGGATTCAGGCAAATTCCCCTATGCTACAATAAAGGCTACAATAGAGCCTTAATAAAGCTGCAATATCTCATGTTTTGAGAAATGGTAGACCCAAGACAACCTTGCCACAATAAAACTGTAATAAAGGTCACAATAAAGCTACAACAATGGTGTTACCTCACAACAGAGTACCAAACAACAAAAGCTGCAATAAAATTGCAATAAATTCGCAACAAAGGGGTCACCTTGGCGTGGGGTTACCAAATAACAAAAGCTGCAATAAAGCTGCAATAAAGTCACAATAAATCTGACCACCTCACAACAGAGTACCAAACAACAAAAGCTGCAATAAAGCTGCAAAAAAATTGCAATAAAGTTGCAACAAAGGTGTCACCTTGGTATAGGGTTACCAAACAACAAAAGCCGCAATAAAGCTGCAATAAAGTCACAATAAATTTGACCCTTTATTTGGCATACAGCAAGTCCATATGCCACAATAAAGCTGTAATAAAGACCTTTCCAAAAAGTTCCTCGCACATATATGCTGCAATAAAGTTACAATAAAGCTGACAATGAATGTGCTCTTGTACATAGAGTTTGGGAACTGCATACACTGCAATAAAGCTGCAATAAAAGTTGTTTTCACGTAAGAAAACCATAGTCAACCTTTGCTACTGTCTGTAGTAAGCATTTACTGTATGTTGCAAACCATAATGATCCAAAGTCCTTTGTTGGAATGATGTTATGCACAGTTCCTCTGCAGAGAGAACGATCCCTTATAGACAGCAAGTGCATTCATTGCCTTGCCCCCAAAAGACATTTATCATCTTTTATTTATAGTTATCTTGCCTGTGCTATGGCCTGAGGAAACATACTAGCCCCCAATTTCCTATCATGATCCAGATCACTTTATATGAATATTTGATTGGAATATAATATTCATTTATCGTTAGGTTTGGCCGAGTATTTTGCATTTTGTGTAGCAACTAGGGCACTGATTACAAAACGGATTGGACAGCCAGACTGAGTGATTTTTTCTCTACAACTTTGGTTTTGACTCTATTTTTGGATTTTTTGATCTCTCAGAGCCTCCCAGCATGACATGGTTCCTTTTTTTATCTATTATCTTGCCTGTAATTAAGCATACACCTCCTGGATTCCTATCATGATCCAGGCCACTTCAAATGAATATTTTATTGGAATAAAATATTCATTTATTGCCAGGTTTGGCCAGGTATTTTGTGTTTTGCACAACAACCAGGGCATTGACTGCAAAACGGATTGGACAGCCAGATTCAGTGATTTTCTCTCTACAACTTTGATTTTGACTATATTTTTGGATTTTTGGTGTCTCGGAGCCTCCCAGGCCGACATATTTCCCTTTTGGGCCACTACGCTTTTCGCTCAAAAAGGAAATTCTTCGTTTTTGCCCTCAGTTGGGCGCAAATTGACCGTTTTTCTTGATTCAACTTTGCAGCTGTCATGTTCTATAGGTGTGGATGAGACTTGCATCATACCTTGGGCTGAAGAAACGTGAATGAGCAATGTTCAGCTTTGGGGGGAGGGAAGAACCAGGGTCAGGAGAGGGTGGACGCGAGATCGCGCCGTTGTCGCGACGAGGGGAGGGCGAGATCGCGCCGTCGTCGCGACGAGGTGGTGGGGGTATCGCGCCTTCGTCGCGAGGAGGGGAGGGCGAGTCATCAGCAGGTGGCGAGGGCGAGGTCGCGCCGTCGTCGCGACGAGGTGGTGGGGGCCTCGCGCCTTCGTCGCGAGGAGGGGAGGGCGAGTTGTCAGCAGGTGGCGAGGTCGCGCCGTCGTCGCGACGAGGTGGTGGGGGCCTCGCGCCTTCGTCGCGAGGAGGGAGGGCGAGTTGTCAGCAGGTGGCGAGGTCACGCCGTCGTCGCGACAAGGTGGTGGGGGCCTCGCGCCTTCGTTGCGAGGAGAGGAGGGCGGGTCGTCAGCAGGTGGCGAGATCGCGCCGTCGTCTCCAGCAGGGGAGGGGCTTGCAGGCTCCTCCCCCTCGTCATCCTCCTCCCTTCCCGCATGCTCCCCGTTCATGCGTGCACTGCGTCTCCGTGGACCAGCGGCCACTGCCGCCCTCTTCCTCTTGCTACTGTTCCCCGCACCCCCTGCTGCTGCGGCTGCCAAGCGCTTCTGCTGTATCTCCACTGACTTACTCACGTCTGATTGGGGCCCCCGGAAACCATTCTCCGCCAGCGCGCGGCGGTTTCTTGCCATCGCATTTTCGCGCCTCAGCTCCGCGTCTGTCAAGCTCCCGCTCACCACACGCCTCTCAAACCTTTCGCGATCCTCCGGCACCATCAACGCCACCTCCGCTGCGAGGTCCGGCTCCAGCGCTGTTGCGAGATCGCGTTGGCCAAGGGGCATCTCATCCTCGCTTCCGTCTCGCCCCTCGTCGTCGCCACCCTCATCCTTCTCTTCATCCTCGTTTCCACCGCTCCCGCCGACTTGCCGCCCTCCAATTTCGCCGCTGCCCGAGTCCGACACCGTAGCCTCTGGCATCCCATTCAGACTCCTTGCCTGGCGCTCTTCCATAGCTAAATAGACCACGTCAGAAGATTTGTACCAGCGCCACTGCAATATGAGCCACTTACAAAAGCAATTTTCACTGAACTGCCGAAAGCTCCGGCGCGTAGCTTCGAATCCAGCTCGATCATAGTCCAGCCAGATTCTTGGCACTAAGCCGTTCGATGTGCCCGCATGCACGCTATGCATCTCAATTGCACCACCTCTTTCGGGAATGGGGCCGCACATCATTAACGACACGTTCATTCCGAAGCGGGTCCGGATCGCATTGACAAATGGCTGCAGATAGTACCCAGCATTATCCAAGGCGCTATCAAAGGTCAGTATGTAGCTCTCCTCGTGCACCGTATCTCACTTACATTTGGAAACTCTCCGGCGTTGTTGGCGCCTCCCCCTCCACCGCTGTCTCATGAGCCACTAATTTCGCCGCATGCTCCTTCTTCCAAGCCTCAATCACCTCCTCTTGAAACGGCTTCGACTCTGCTTCCCAACATTCTTTTATGATTTCGTTCCGCACTGTGACCGCCACGGGCGGTTTTCGACCAGGGGGGGTTGGTTGGCTTGAGAGTTGGGCCCACCTGGCCTCAAAGCGCGCCTTGATGCGCTGCTCGTAGAATCGCCCCGAATAGAAATGCGTGATACGGCCACGCTTGGGCGCGGCCGGTGCGAGCTCTTCCTTGTCGAACAGCTCCTTGAAGGAGCTAGTCTGGGTCTTTTTGGATTTCGAGGCGCCCCCGTACTCCCCCCGAAACCAAGCACCAATTTTCTGCCCACCCAAGTTAGCAAAGCTTGGGACCCCAGAAATTGATGCACAACTCACAGTCCGCAGCTCGTCGTAATACTTGGAACGAGCTTCACCCTCCTCCACCGGCAGCGCATCGACGTCCTCGTCCTCATCCACATCCGACGCGACCTCCTGTCCATCGTACAGATCGTCGGCCCAACCAGTGTGATACCCGTACTTTTTCAAGTACCGGTCCGCCACGTCGTCGTAAAACCGCCCAGCCTGCACTTTTCCCAGTTCGGTGGCCTTCAAAAAATAGTCCTTGAAGGCCTGCATAAAGGCCAGTTTGGTCCCATGGACCCAGCCGATTCTGCCGGGTTTCAATGGGTCAAGGCCCTCGCGGGCCCTCTTGCGCGCTTTTTCCCCAACTCGAGTCATTGTTTGTGTCGCAAGAAGGATTTTAGGAGGCCAAGCTTTCGGGGACCTCGTGAATCTCACGTGCGTTCCCCCAAAAACCCAATCAATTTTCGGCAAAGTAACAATCTCACATCACGATTTCGAAAGCACTACTTACCTCACTTATGGCACCGCGCAACTCTAACGGACAGAAGATGTCAAAAGCCATTCAATAACGACACGCTGTACATAATAACATTCCACCGCTAATCCGGCACATCGTCGTCCTCAGTTTCCCCCTCGGTATCCAACGCGAAGATTGACGCGCGCGCAAAACTCCGCGTCACCAGCATGTCGGGCTCCTCCCCCTGACGTTGCAACTGTTCATACTGGTTGCGGGCACGAACCCTATCAGGTTGGGCCATCAAAATTAATTCAGAGCCTCACGATAGAAACTCACGGGCTGCTGGAAATGATTCCCGTACCCCGAATCGCAAAACTCACCAACGCCAAGTCTGACCCGGACGGCGACAACAACAACAACCCCAAGCTACCCGGGCTCGTCTCGGCCTCCTGCTTCACCGCCGACTTGCGCTTCCCCTCGTTCCTCATCCGCGGGGTGGGTGGGTCCACACAACGCGGCTGCTGCTGGGGCGACGGTGGATCCGGAGAGGGAGCGCGCTGAGGCTCTGCGGGATGGGGGTGCACACCGAGGGGGCACATCATTTGCCAGGCCTCAATGCACTCATTGAGAGTGTGGAACCCCTTGTTGGCGCTGCCGGGATAGCCAGTCAAGCTCGTCTTGGCCGCTGCCCTGCTCCGCATTGTCAGCGTTGCCAACTCAAGAAGTGGCAACATACCATGTGTCGAACGTGCCCACTGTGTGGCCCTGCCACACCAGGTGAAATTTAAATCGCGCTTTCGAGACGCCCCGCACTCTTGTCGGATCGCCACAGAATGTGGGCAAGCACCAGTAGCGGGGGTCATGACCACCCCGTCTATCCATCACCATTTCGGAAGCCGCCATGTTGGTACGTGTCGGTTGGGAAGAGCTCATGATCGATTCCGGGCGATGGGTGAGAGAGGGGTGAAAGAGGAAGTCACACAAATAACGGCATACATCAAGCTCTCCCATCCCCCATCATGCGATTTTTCCTGCCCTCCCGGATTTCCACCCAGCGGCCACTCCCCGAGCGCCTGCCGGAGACAACTGCGGGGGTCTTCCTATCTCACGAACGTGCCGCCGACCACGTCTTGGAGGCACGGGCCGAGCATCAGGCGCAGCGCGCATGCGCTGCTCAAGATCTGATCGCCCAGCTCGAGCGCGAGGGCCTCCCCGAATATCTGGAACTCCGAGTCTCGGACTTCGATGCCACGGTCGCCTGGGATTTGGCGAAATACGGTGTGTCTGTCACTGCACCATGGTTTGCTTTCACTGATCCTTTTTTTGCCAGTTATCACTAACTTTTATGCGGCCCCGCGCCTCGCTAAAATCATGCGCGCCCATGTCCGCCGGTATCTAAGGCTCAAGCACGAGTGGGAGTTAATCCACCCGCCATTTTCGCACCCCGAATTCCCCGAGGACCCAAGACACCGCTTATGGAGCACCAACAGCGGTCGGCATTGGGGGGATCCAACCGTCGACCACCCACCCCAGCTGCTGACCGAGGCCGACGACGCAGTTTCCCCCGTCATCATCCGCCGCCGACTATTCCCGCGTTAAATCACTTTCGTTATTTTTCTATTTGTATAATTCAATCCACAATTCTCAATTGCCTTTGAAACAATTTTCTACCCACCCGCGATCCAATTCATCATACGCCCATGTGCGACACTACGAAGCGGAGCTAACTAAAACATTTACCATCCACTGTCACTATCGTCCTCCTCCTCGATGTAAAGACTGTACCTATATTGCAATACGGTTGGCCATGGCCTATGACCATAATGCAACACTGCAGCTCCCGGCCACCCGGTCATATATACCCACATTGCAATATGTCCATTGCATGACGGTGGCCTTCCAAATCAGACGCAAAAGAGAAATTTGGCTTAAGTGATTCCCCTTTTGGCTTTGATATCTGATGGTGGTACCGCACTATTTGACTTCCCCTTTTATATGATTTTTGATGCCTCCAATATCATACCCCCATTCATTTTGAATCCACATCAGATTTTCGGTGTTGTCCGGCACCTCTCAAATCAAATCCTCGGCCATTCCCGCGCCTCCACCCTCTACTCCGAATTCCTCCGCTGCCTACCCGGCATCACCCTTCAAATCAAATCTTCGGCCATTGCCGTGCCTCCAACATCCACTCCGAATTTTTCCGCTGTCTACCCGGCCTCACCCCTCGCTCAAATCAAATCCTCGGCCATTGCCGTGCCTCCACCGAATTCCTCCGCTGCCCACCCGGCATCACCCTTCAAATCAAATCTTCGGCCATTGCCATGCCTCCACCATCCACTCCGCATTTTTCCGCTTCCTACCCGGCCTTCGCTCAAATCAAAACTTCGGCCGTTGCCGTGCCTCCGCCCTCCACCCCGAATTCTTCCACTCCCTACCCGGCGTCACCCTTCAAATCAAATCTTCGGCCATTGCCGTGCCTCGACCATTCATTCCGTATTTTTCCGCTGCCTACCCGGCCTCACCCCTCGCTCAAATCAAATCCTCGGCCATTGCCGTACCTCCACCATCCACTCCGAATTCTTCCACTGCCCACCCGGTATCACCCTCGACTCACTTCTGCCTACTTTTTTTTTTCCAGGAGACGACACGACATTATTCTTTGCATTTAAATGCTCCTAGTAGTAGATTTATATTAACCTTATGTTTGCGCCCAAACAAACCTGCAGTATTCCCCGATCAGTGGCTGTGCTCGCTTCGTTTCAGCGCACAAGTGGCCGAGGGATCGTTGGGCGCAAGTCGCCCAGCGTCTCTCCGAAGGACTTGAGAGACTTTGGGTGCAAGTCACCCAACGCCTCTTCGCTCAATCGCACTGGACTGTAGCAAAACGCGATCCATATTCATAAATTATTTTGACAGGCAAGGTGCTCTACACAAAGTGCACACCGCTACTTACCCGAATTGCGACCTTTGTACAGCGGCTTTGGTTTGGGACGTCCTTCAAGGCCGGTCCCACTGGATCTTGTCCTCCCCCTGGTGGTCGTGCTCTCGCCGGCGCCTGATCGAGTCGTCCGCGTACCAGGCTCCGCCGTGGTTTTCTTGCGCGCCCTCTTGGACTGCGGCTCGCCCCCGTCCGCGCCGTTCTCCTTCACGGCCCTCTTGGCCTTGCGCTTGGAAGTCTTGGTAGGCTGCTCCTCCTCCCTGGAATACATTTATGTGAGTTTATTTCGCAAATTCCCGATGGTCGAACTCTTACCTCGCAATATCCCCTGACCCTAGAAGCTGGTCGAGCACCCACGTCACATCCGCGACCGCCTTGGCCCAATCCTCCTGTGCGCCAGGCTCCATCCCCCCGCGCGACTTCTGCCGACCCACCACCGTGCCCCACCAGCACAAAGTCGCCATAACATGCAAAAGCCCGTTTTTTCCATACATCCCCGACAACCTACTCCAGTCTGCATCCTCTGGGCGTGAGAGCTCACCCTCGACGACCAACCGCTCTTCGGGCTGGAGGTTGCGCCACCACCTCCACCATCCGCCCACCCAGTCGTCTCCCTCCCGCGTCCCCAGCACGCCCAGACACGGGGGCATGTTCCATTTCCTCCCTCGTGCGAGCCACCCCCCCACTTGTTGCGGGCGGTATCTCGTGTCCATCAGCGGCGATGCGTCGAGGAATCCCCACTCAGCCTCAAAATCAAAGTACTTGGCGACCAATTTCGCCCATCCCAACCCCCAGCCTCTTCCCGTCTCGAACGCCGCATGCGCGCGACCCAACTCTTCCGTCCAGCTCCCACGATCGTCGCGCTGCCAATAAATGTCCTGCAATCTTCTTTCCTCATCGTTTCTCGCATCGCCACCATTCGCGACATCCCCTTCTGCATTGCCCGCACCATCCTGCCGGCCCTCCGCGTCCCCCCTTGCCCGCCGCTCGTATCCCTTTCTTGGCGACGCGTAACCTCAACGTCCACGGCAGGTATCGTTCCGGCGGGAACAGGTGTAATGATGGGGACAGGTGTAATGACGGGAGTCGTGACGAGACCAGTGATGGGGGTCGTGACGGGAGCGGCCAGAGCAGTCGTGAGAGGAGCGGCAAGAGCAGGCGCTAGAGGAGGCGCGAGAGCAGACGCGAGTCCCCCGTCACCTGACACCAATGACCCAGATGACGACCCGGCCGACGAATCCAAGGTCACTGCACGCGCCCTGCATTCGCTTTCGGCTAGATATCATCGCGTCAGCTATCTCACAACGTGAAAACCGACTTACAGTAGCATTCCGTCGCAAATGAAATCATACTTCTTTCCGCCTCCTGGAATCCCCTCCAGTCCGCAGTTGGCCAATTCACGCCGCCCATGCCTTTTGTGATCCCGGAATGCACACTGAAAGCGCCCCATCAGTCATACCGGCCACCCAACGATGCTCGCCAGCGTACCTCTGCACTCCGATTCTCCCCCCTCGGATCCCGATTGGGCCTGCCAACATCACGCTCACACACATCCCAAAGCGATCCTTGATTGCGTCCGCAAACGGCTGAAGGTACAAGGCGGCGTTCCCGAGAGTACTGCATCTCGTTAGCGTCTAGTCTCCCGCGATTGTAGGTGGCACTCACGCTGCCAACTCCTCCGGGCTCCTCCTCGGGCTGTCTGCCAGCGACGCCTCCCATGCATGCAACTGCTGCTGGTACTCCCGGTCCAACGCAACTTCGCACTCGCGCTTGAATTGCGGCGTCTCTGTCTCCCACACCTCTGTCGTCACCTTCGTCACGAAGTCGATGGTCGGGGGCTCGAACTCTTCTCCAGCCAACTCCGCCCTTCTCTTCAGCGCCGCTACCCGGTCCTCCACGCGCTCCTTGACACGGGTGTCATAGAAGTTGCGCGAATAAAAATGCAAGATGCGGGCCCTGTGCGGCTTGGGCGGCGCGCCGTCCAAAACCCCGGTGAATAGGTCCTTGAACGCGGCCTGGTCGCTCTTCAACAGGTTTCCGTACTCGGTCCGGTACCACGCGCCAATCCGCTGCATCTCGCATCAGTAAGTGTATTCCCCAAAACTGAAATTCCGTCCACTGACCCCACGAACAAGTTTGGTATACTCAGTGCGCTCTTTCTGTTCCTCGGGTGACATCATCTCGTGAACCACCTCGTTTGCCGCTGAATCCGGCGGGTCCGCAATGTCTTCGGCCAGATCCTGGTCGTCGCGAAGATGATAACCATATTTTTTGACATACAGCTTCATCATCTTCGTGTAGAAGGCCCCCGAGCGGTTCGCCTCGCTCTCCCGCAGCCACTCCTCTTTTCTAGCCGCGAAAAAGACTTTTTTGGTCCCATGCACCCACGACAGCTTTCCGGGGCGGGCCTTATCCGTCCCCTTCTTGTGGCGCGGGCGTTCTGGCTTAGGAGCCGTCACCACTGCAGGACGCGGCCGAGGCGCGTCCGCATGGGGAGATACAGCCGCGTCACCGGTCAATGCGGGAGGCGCGCCAGATCCAACCGCGTCATCCGTGGTTAGTGGGTCGCTGGGTGGGGGTGTGGGTGGGGTGGAGGTGGGGTGGAGGTGGGTGGGCGTCGTCATGCGGCAAGTCGTGCGGCAGAGGCTGATTCCGAGGCTCCAGGGCAAAATCCATTTCTGTGAGTACGGAGCAGCGTTTTCGAAGTACTAACGATCGTTTAACAAACGGTTAGTTCACGTGTTCAAACCCCTGCCTTCGCAAATCACACCCAGAAAAAACACATGCGATTCGGTTGCCAAAATCGAAAATAATGTCCTATGTATTTCGCAAAACACCTCAGTCCTCACACCAATATATCGCTTCCGCGAACGCCTGAGCCTCCTCGTAGTCCATCGCCGACAAAACACGGGGTTTCTTCCCTTCCGTCTCAGCTTCCAGGAACGCCCTCTTGGCGTCCGCGCTATCGGTGATGCGCAATCAGAATCCACCCGCACATCGGTACAGACAAACATACCGGTCCGTGTATACAATGCGCTCACCCCACAACGCAAAATAACGAGCCACGCCTGGAACTTCGGTCCACATTGTTACTGTCGCTTGAGGGGTGCTCGAGACCGAGGACACTGTGCTCGTCACTGTCGACGAGGGGGCCACATGCCCGGGGCTCCCTGCCAACGACAACGCGGAGAGATCCGGCAAGTCTTGCGCTAGCGCGGGATTTGCGGGTTCGGCCGGATGGGGGTGAACACCCAAGACACAGTGCTGTTGCCACTCCGCAATGCAGCTTTCCAGGTTGTCGTGCGCGCGCACCGCTCCGCCGGGGTAGTTCTCGACCATCCCCTTAGCCACCGTCCTATTACCGTTCGTCAAAGAGCACTGTTTTCTTATCGAACTCCAATCTCACCAATTGTGCCAGACGCCCACAGTGCTGCCCTGACTCACCAAATACATCCGATTCGCACCTCGCGCCCCCACGCTGCGCTCGTCCCGGACTGGTGGCAAACACCAATATCGGGCGTCGCGGCCCATACCCTGTTGTCTGGCCACATGTCGCTGACTTTCATGTTCGTCGGTTTCATGTTCTCGAGTGATGCGGGCGAGACAAGCGAAGATTGTGTGTGGTCACAAGCCAAGTCACGGTCAGTTACCACATGCTTGGTTTTCCAGGCCTGCGAGAATTGTGGGGCGACGAACCTCTCCCGCCCCCGCCCCCGGTCCGCATCCGTTCGGCACCGTGCCATACTGGCGCCCTGGGCTGGTCCTCCCGTCGACGCCGCGCTAGCCAGAGGCGGGTCATGAAGGAACGAGCGTACAAAGGCCTCTCCCTGCCAGCACATCGGTTCTCGGAATTTTCTTCCCCTCCAACCTCTCCTTGGTGGTCTCCCGAGATCCTACGGCTGCGCCACGAGGCTGAGGACGAAGAACGCGAAATCAAGCACTCCTTTGCCCTCCGCCACCGCCCTCGTTATCGGGTACTCGCCGATCCCGAGTTTCGTGCCGATCGCGACCTCCTTCATGCTCTCCTCGGTAAGTGGCTCACGTTCTCCAGCTAGCGCATGAAATTATCGAGTTCCATAGCTTGCACACATGCCGTCTTCTTTCTCCGCACTCGTCTGCAGGAAGGTATTACGCGGCTGACGCCGCTCGAATTGCCGCTGGTCCTGGGCAGGCTGCGTTGGCCGCAAAGGAATACAGTGAGTAGCCACACTTCACCTTAGTTTTGTCTTCTACTCACACCATTCCAGCACTCTCCATCTTAACCCACGACTTCCTCGCCGCCTGGGTCGACCGTCCCCTCCCAGAAGTCGCGTTATGGGCACACAGGACGATCCTCGCATTTTTGTCCAGCGGGATAACAGTCACGGTGGCGGGTGGGAGGCACCACCGCCGACGTATGGGGGTCGCAGCCGTGTGGGGCGATGATGGGGCTGCCTATGGTTCGGGCTCGGCAGCCGCGTGGGGCGATGGTGCGGCACCCCTGGGTGTGCCGTGGCCCCCGTTTCCCATACCCCCGCCGTCAGGCATCGGTGGTGGCCCTCGGTCTACGGTTATCGCGCATGGGGCTGTCTTCCGATGGTTGCCACGGGTTTGGGCTGGCGAGAAAGACGATTCCGGCGGCGATTTGCCTGGCTGCGCCGCCTCGAGCGCGCCTACAAGAAATCTCTACGTAAATAGTTGTTATTTCTCTACGTAAATAATTTTTATTCAAATGATCTATCATAATTATATGCTTGCTGTACTCCTGTGTTCTTTTGGGTGCTCTTGAGCTCATAAATCTGAGTTCGCTCGTCAAATCCAGACCAAGTATTGCCAAGTGACGGCGTGACGAATAGTGACACTTGCCTGATCGGACTAATCACTCCCGACGCGTCCTCATTATTCACGTCTCACAAGACCAGGATGAGTCTCGGAACCACGCCGACTTGAAGATTAGCCCAGCTATTGCTGGAATCGACCTTACCGCACGGGCAGCGCTTATGAGCCAAACGATCGGGACCCTCCAACCCCGCGGTTGAATAGCAAACGGTCCGTCTGCTGTATTTCTGGTAGCCATATACATTCGGTCTCAGATTGTTCGTATCATCGACTAACACGTTCTGCCAAACTTTCGGACTTCTCACTTAGATGGGCGGGCTGGGCAAAATGCCCATTTATATTCAATTCCACCTCGGCATCGAGACCACACCCGAGTGGCCTCAATAGGGGAAATCGGATGCGACACAAAGTTTCAGTACGCCTCCCGGTATGTTATATATCGAAATGGCCAAATCCAACAAAAATTTCAAGGGCTGACATTTCGAGGAAACACAGACCTTTCTAACATTGGAGGAATACATGTTTCGCACATTTTCATGTGCATTTCTAGTTCTTTTGCATAAGCTGCGTATTGATCCCCTAATGTTAACCGCTAACTATTTGGAGCAATACCGGCGCTGGGAGCATCGATTTCAAGGTTGAATACGCATGCATGTTAGAAGGGTGAGTCTCCAACTGTTCGTGATATTGCTGTCCATATGTTCACTCATGTTTGCTAATTCTTTTTGGATATGGCGCGTATCAATCCACTAAAGTCAACCGCCAACCATTTGGAGCCAATACCTGCGCTGGGAGCATCGATTTCAAGGTTGAACGCACACATCCACGTTAAAAGGGTCAGTCTCCGACGGTTTGTGATATTGCAGCCCATATGTTCGCTAATTGCGGAAAATTTTATCCCCCGAGGTTTTAATGATCCTTCCGCAAATTAACATGATAAACTGCTCAGTATTTCGTCCACGCGATGGGGGAGGAATATTTTCCTGTTTGGCCGGCAGGCCCGGCACGGCCGACCGAGCATGCCGTTGCTTCAAGGCTGTTAAGCGGCTCTTGCGAACCCCTCTTGATCACATTCAATATGCCCGGTCGACGTAAAACTACTCAATATCTCCCTCACGCTCGCAAGCCGTTCCTCCAAAGCAAAGGGAATTGCTGGAGCTGCGCCTTGCCGACACTCCACTACAAACGACCCCAACAACGTCCGCCCCCCGAATTTTTTGACGAGTGCACGCGCGCGCTGATCGAGGCATTTGGTGACTGGAAAGCGCCAGCTCGGAGACCCAGCCCATATTTCACCGGTATTCGCGGGGTGCGTCGAGCTGCCTGCCCTCCCCCCTTGTCAAGCTGATTGTGGAAATGCAGGCGGTTTACACCTGGTGGTACCGCCGTGCGCAAAGGATCATGCCTGCAGCTTGAGTGGGAATTGATAACTGGCCGTGTGTATTGTCAACAGACATTCGCGTACGGGACAACATATATATTTATACGGTACAGTGCCGTGGCTTCAAGTCAAGTGGAATCTAAAGTAGAATCTATTCGTACAGGGAATTTGGGACTAGGCCGCGGATGGAAAAAATAGGCCGGCTGGGAGTGGGGCCCGCGAAGTGCGGTACCAATATCGGGAATTTGCAAGACGCCTAGCAATTGATCCGGAGTTGAGCCTTGGACGCGGCAAAAAACACAGTAACTGACTTTTACTCACCGTTGAGCCTGTGATTGTGCAAACTGCGTCGTAAATGCTGAAAACATTGTGCCGCACAACAACAGCCTTTCCGAGTTCAGCCAAGCCAAGGCCAGCGAGCCGCTCAAATCATGGAGGCAAGCGAACTATCATTGCAAATCATTATCAATGTCATAATAAGCGACTATCTATCATTGATGAAGAGGAAACATTCTGCATGGAGAAGGAAGCCTGAACGACTACCCTACAATTTGAGCTAGGTGTTTGGCGCAGGTCAGAGGAAAAGCAGCTAATGGTAAGCAGACTTAATTACACGAGCAATCTGTCCATCCGGGATTAGCGCAGGGACACGATCGGGTTCAACGGGTAGCTCGGCGGAAGTCAGAACAAACGCAAAAAATTTCGGCACAGACTCACATGAACAATCGGTCCTCCAGAATGGGTGAATTCCGAAACAGCGACCATGTGCCTTCGAGTCTTTCACCGGATTGGATGGGGTTGTTGGTTTTCTGAGGAGTTCGACAGGAGGAGAGGAGTACACGCTGTAGTAACAGGTGAGTGGGGATAATTAATTCCAGAGTATTTCTGACCGTCTCTGAGTGGTGTCGCGGGAGGGCATGCGAGTAAAGAGAGAAGTTGGTCCGGCGTGCGGACCGCGTATGTCGCATCAGATCAGTGGCTGTGCCCCTTCGCTTGCTTCCCCACCATGACACTGGTGTTTAGCACCGGTGGTCATGATCTTCGCGTGGTCTCCGTGGCATAATTCTCGTGTTGGCGTCTGCCGCCATGGATCCTTTGGCTGCGACTTCTAGCAATCCATGGATGATAGCGCGCAGCGCCAAAACTTCCAGTATGTACGGCGGGAAATGACAGACCCTTGGCTAACGAGCGCCCCTCATGCTCTAGAGCCCAAACCCTCACGCTTAACGTTCTCCGTCACAAACACATCATCGTTGGTGCTCCGTCGAGCATCTGGGCCTACAGTCCTCCTCCCTCGGGCATTCGCTTCGTCAATGGCAAGCGGCGGAAACGCGAGGTGGCTCTAACCGCCGCCGACCTCTACTTGGATGACGCCCGTCCTGGTCTCGGATCCTCAAGCATCAGCGATCGACACAGGTGCCCGATTTGCGACGCGAGCAAGTCCCATCCCGTTGTGTACATTTTTCTTTCTTTGGTTTTTTGCGTTTGATTGACGAAGAACACAGGAACAAATGCGGACACGGTTATTGCTACGTGTGCATATGCTTACGCCTGGAAACAGAATGGACGTGCCCGGTCCATTCTTGCCAAATCATCATCCGTGAACCACCGGCATTCGACTACGAGGTGGCGCAGAGTCTGGCTATGGAGTGCCCGGGGCGCGTCACGAGCGACCGGAGTAGGGTCTTTTTCAGTTGGTCAGGTTTAAGTTTCCCGTACCGCCCCAAGACCAGCCGAGTCGGGTCTTCGCCGTCTCCATGAGCCATTGTGTACGTAGGGTAAATGACACAGAAAATCATATGGAATTATTCTGAATCCAATTGTGATAGTGATAATATGATTGTATCTTAAGGTACGCTGCGATTTGCCGGCTAGCCAAAATGTATTATTAAGCGTCGAAATACTTTACATAGGGAGAAAAATCCCCGTTTAGCCGCGCGCTTTTCACAATGGCTGGCAAGGGCAAGAACAAGAGCGGTAAAGGGACGAGGGGTGGTGCGCGACCTGCAGTACCCGCGATGTATGTACACCAGCCCCACGTCGCGACGCTATTTTCCGTCTCAGCAAACGGTCGGAGGGTCACGGAGCGCTCCCACAATATCACCCTGACGGCGCCCCCGTACGCCCAAGAGGATATGATCACGAATTCTGCAATCGAGGCCTGGGACTTCGGGTACGACTTGGGAGACACCAGCTTGCGTGCGGAAATTCAGGAGCCGGCCGCTTCCGGTGTGGTTTTGAAAAGAAAAGTTTACGAAAATTCGGTGCGCATCCTAGCTGGGCTCTGGGCTTAGCATTCTAATATGTAAATTCTGATATTCTTTCAGGACTACCCAATGCTTACGTGGGTGGAACACCAGGATGAGTACCTGGACGAGATGCTGCGCCTCGAGGGGCGAGGCTTCCCCGCGACACACTCGAAATGCGGGGGGTGTGGAAAAGCCGATCCACGCTTCCGATGCGAACACCAGACGTGTTACGGACCGGCGCTTTATTGCCAAGAGTGTGTCGTCGACCGGCACGCAGTGCTTCCCACACATTGGATTCAGGTGCGTGATAAGTACTGGCGGAATGTTTCGTGTTAATAATGTCAAGCTGCCCACACAGGAGTGGAACGGCCGATTTTTCGAACGCAAAGACTTAAAGAGCCTGGGTCTGGTGATTCAGCTCGGGCACCCTCCCGGATACGCTTGCCCGACCGCTGTAAAATCGCACAAGGGCTTCGTGGTCATCGACGTCACCGGTGTCCACAATGTGGATGTTAATTTCTGCAACTGCGACGGGCGGGTCGAGAGGCGGCAGCAGTTGATGCGAGTATGCTGGTGGCCGGCGACCGCCCGTGATCCTCAAACGTGCGCGACTTTCGCAGTCGTGCGCCTTTTCCAGACGTTGAACTGCTTGGGCAAGGTGTCGGCCCACGACTTCCTCCGATCCTTGGAGCTGTTGACGAACAACGACGGGCTCAGTCCACTGCCGGTACGTCGTTACGAGCCCAATGACACGCAAGCTGACATTGAAGATGAAGGATCGCCGCCGAGCATTCAGGCACATCGTCCGTCAATACCGAATGACGCTGATGATGAAGCGCGCCGGGCGAGGGCATGATCCCACAGGAGTCAACGGAACAGCGCAAGGGGAGCTTGCCCTCCGGTGTCGAGCGTGTCCGCAAGATGAGAGGAATCTACCGAACGGTTGGGACAAAATTGACTGGGGTACCATGCCCGAGGATTTACGGTACGTTACGTGGTATTCTGGAACAGGAAGATTTCTCACAAAACATCAGTTACAAGTATTTCCTGTTCCTCGCTCAAGACTGCAATTTTCGGTTGGTGAACCGGAATGTCGGGACCGCAGCGAAGGATCCCATTGTGGCCGATGGGTGCGGCTACTTCGTCAACCACGAGAAATACACGGAATTTCTACGCAATCACGTTACGGAGGAGGAGATATCGACGTGTTCCGGTTTCCAGGCCTTGTTCCTCGCCAACAAGAAACGAGTGAAGGGTCTACGGACGACGGGTGTGGGGGGCGTGACGTGCGCACGGCACAACATGTGGAGGGCGAATGGGATCGGGGATTTGCAACTTGGAGAGCGGTGCGTTCGATCGAAGGCTTGACTTGTGACTAGCTGACGAACTCGACAATAGGTATTGTAATATGGATTTCATTCTATTTTCGACGTTGGTCAATGTTATCATTGTCTATCTCATCATTTCGTACGACATCGCATGCCAATACTACAAGAAGTTTTGGAGCCGGATGGCTGGACTGCCCAGCTGGATGCATCTGTCGCTGAACCCGAAGAACGTGTGGTTTAAGGTTCCGAATTTTCACCTTACTCCCCACCTACCTGCATGCC
Source organism: Mycena galopus ATCC 62051 (assembly GCA_014925785.1). Taxonomy (NCBI): domain Eukaryota; kingdom Fungi; phylum Basidiomycota; class Agaricomycetes; order Agaricales; family Mycenaceae; genus Mycena; species Mycena galopus. The sequence goes on from WIQG01000911.1 coordinate 19,324, forward strand.
ATTCCCCGTTCTCCTTCCATTACATGTGGGGCGCTGGGAGAACCCACGGGGAGACGATCGAACAAAACTGGGAGTTCACCAACGGGGCCGCGGCGTCGACTAAAGTGATGGGCCTGGGCACACGGCATGCGACTTTGGAGGATCTGTTCGGATTTCACAACTGGCGCCGAACGGTGGCATGGCGACACCTTTTCCCGAAGAGAATGGCGGAGAACGTGACGGAGGGGCTGAAACATCGGGACGCCTTTGTTGCGTTCGATGCGGCACTGCAGGAGACGGACCCGGCGCTGGTGGCGAAGTGGAAGAAATGGGTCGAAGAATGGGAGTCGCGCCAGCACGCGGATGGGACGGAGTCGCCATTTGAGCTAAAGGAGAAAGGTCAGTGAGTTTCAGTATTACCCGGGAAGCGTTAGCGGCTGATCTTGATGTGGATAGTGATGAGCATGCGCGACATTCGCCTCAAACTCGCAAAGGAGGAGTTGCTGCGAAGCGGGGAGGGGGAGGAAGTACAGCAGGAGGAGACTCCAAGCACGTTCATTCTCATGGGCTTACAGATCGAGGAAGCACAGTGAGTTTCATGATACAATTGTGAAAGGGGACTAGACTGATAAATAGCGGAACAGACGGTATCTGTTAGTTGATGTCAAAGCGGTCGCCAACGTGACCGATGTGCAGAAAGTCGATTTCTTGAAGCGCCGAGGAGCTTTGCTCAAACAAATCCGCGCGTTCCGCAAAATGCAGCGAACGTACATGCCGAACTTGCGGCGTTTTCTGACTCCAACGCAATGCGCTATGTTGGACTCGGAGACTGATCGCGATGCGGAGGGAATCCGCCTATTCATGCCGTCTGACATTGCCGAGAAGCCCCGGCGCGACAAGGCTTGCGCGGTGGGGTTGCCGGAGGTAGAGGCTGAGTTACGTGTGGGGGAAGCGCGTGAGGCCCTCCACTCGCTGCGGCAGGGTTTGCGGGCGCGGACGATGACGAATCGTTTTCGCTTGCGCCATTGTACAGGCCAGCGTATGCTGACGAGAGGGCAGGGCGTTCTGCGTCAAATTAATCTCAAAGTTCACAGAGCTAAATTGCGGTACCGTTACGTGCGGAACGCGCTAAAACGACTGCGGGGGGTGGGTCCATGGGAAAACGAGCTCCGGGTACTCGACGACGTGGATGTGCGCGCTTTGAACGAGCGCGCACTGACTGCCGAGGAGGCAGAGCAGCGGAAGAGCCTGACAGATTACGAGGACGTGGCGGAGGAGGGAGGGGTCGCGGCATTTGGTGTGGTGGCGTTGGGGGAAGGCCGCCGCACGTTGTCATGGATTTGGTATACCGCCAAGGGCGATGGTGAGCCGACCGAGCAGGAACTTGTGGAAGGTGCGTGCGACGTTTTTTGGGGAATAAATTGGAACACTGATTGGAATTTTAAGCATTGCGTGTGGAATGGTGCAAGGCGTACGTACGTATGCGCCGATGGTACGAAGACGTAGTGCTGGTGGAGGAAGAAATGCGCCGAACTGTGGAGTACGGCAATTGGGCTGCGAGGGAGTGGGTGGCGCGTGCAGGAAAGCGTGTGGGCACGGTGAGCGAGGAGCTCCAGGAGGGCTTGAGCGCCTACGCCTGGGAGCACGAGCACCGAGATTCGGACGTGCGAGGAGCTAACGGCGAAGTGGGCTGGGATCCGGGAGAAGGGGCGCGCTTATATCGCGGGAGAGATCGGACCGGGCGTGGAGGTGGTTGTGATGCTGGAGGATGACGAGGGTGCTGTGGATGAGGAGGAGGGGTCGCCGGATTACGAGGACGAGGCGGACGAGGATATGCTTGACTGAATGGATTTCCTTTTTTGGATGTTGTTCCCGGGTGTGAAATAATGTGGTGGTAATCTTATCGGGCGGTCCAGTAATCTTATCAGGGGACTTTACGGCTAGATAAGGCTCCAGCTGGTCATGGGCACAGCTAAGCGAAGGTGGGTTGTGATGCCAGCAGTAAGATCGACGGAAATGGACGCTATCAGGACAAATATCGACATTGTGAGTTTTTGGCCCTTGATCACATCAAGATAGGCGGATGGTGATCAGGAAAGAGGGATGCCGGGGGTGCCGAGGCGATGTCATACGGATCCGACTCCCTAATACAGAATGGTACGGTTTCAATGGGCGCATTGCATTGC